>BMAV01009389.1:14240-32011 GCA_019973955.1 Trichonephila inaurata madagascariensis
AAAATTAGAAAAATACCCCTTTGACAGTAAAAATGTACACTAACAAAACTTTTCTTGGGTATTTTTCTAATTTTAGAGACCCATTAGGTCATAAAATCTGCATTTACAGGCAAAATTCAGGTTAATTCAAAAAAATTTCTTCGAAGGTGCCCTGTTACCTTAAGAACAGTTTATTAAAATTTTAGCGTAAAATGCTAAAAATAAAGCAAATAAATCTATAATGTTTGCTGTCAATGTCTCACCGGTACGATCTGCAAGATATTTTTTTTTCTATGTGTCACTGTAACAGTTAGTAATAACAAATAACAATGGAGTAACGAGAATGCGTTCACTGTGCTTAACTGATCTGGAGTAGCGACCATTTTATAGGTGAAACTGAGTTTTAATTATCCTTCACCTGTCTCCCAAGCGAAATATATCCGAAGAAGCAAAGACGATTGGGATGTTGACTACTTTGTTTTGAAAAGCAAACATGGATCAACAACTTGTTCGATTTGTTGCGAAAGTGGTACACTTAAAAAATGTAATATTGCTTGTCATTTTACCACTAAACACAAATAGATTAATAAATATATTAATGTAGTTATGATTTATATTTGAGTTAACGCAGGATGAAAATGGAAGAACTTACCAATATAATTATCTTTTGTTATACCAGTATTAAATGAAAAACAATTATGTTGGATGTATAAGAACTCATAACCCGAATCTAAAGAAAATCATTGTTGTTTTTTAAGTTTTTTTTCACTAGTCCAATTCAATATCTGTTTTCTTGATCTTAAAGTTTTTTTTTTCTTTTATCAATCCTCATGTTGCGGCCAGCGTGCAATATCTGCCATATGAATGAGACACGGCAGGAAAAATGATTGAGTTCCCCTGCCTTAGCTGGTATCCCCTCATCATCCTACCACACAATGCCAAGGGGAAGGCTTTGGGCCTCGACAAATTTAACATGCGACCAGACTCGGAATCGCAATCGAACAACGAAGGCCAAGAGTTCGTGATTATGACCATTAGGCTGTCATGGCTTATTTACTAATTCGCAATAGGAATTTCAATAATTATTCTCTAAGGGTTTCCTTCAATTGTCTTGCTTTCTATTATTACATTAAATTAATAATTATATAGTCAAAATGACTGAATATTTAAACCAATTGTGTATTTTCGAAAACATTATTTTAATAGAACCACATATATATTCTAGAATTATACATCATCACAAGATATCTATTAGATACATTACATTTATGCATATACAACATAATGCGTTAATTATTTCAATTAGACTGTGTTTTACAAAATTAGGACGATTCCTTCTAAATAGATATTATGAGTAAAGCAGATATGCCTGATGGAGAAATTAAGCACCCAATTGAAATGTTACCTCCCTTAATTATTATAAACTGAATTTCAATTAATTTGGGGACTTGCTGCATAGTTAAATACTTTCTAACAAAGGGATACGAGGAATACAGAAACTAAACATTCGATATGTATTTTGACATTTGTAAATTATGAGATATGACTTCCACAATAGCCAAAAGCTATCTTTGTGGCCAGCGATATTGAGGTACAGACAAATAATTGCCAATTTTGATTCAACTAAATACACATCGCGGATAATAATTGAAATACTAATACAGATCATATTAAAATTTCTCACGCAATGCTACTTGATATTAACGGAGTATAGATATCGCCCCAGCCATTTGACAGCACTTCAAATTAATGACACCCATTGTTGTGATATCATTTGTTCTGTTCAATTGTACCGTTAAGACATGCAGATTCAAAACATAGATAACAATATTTTAAACTTATATATATACTCACTTTTTGGGCGTTTTGCATAATACAAATTATTGAAATACATAATTATTTGCTAAAATTAACATGCTCATTTCATTTAAATCCGTGTATTATGATCTTGCATTATGACACCAAAATATTGTTATTTAGGACAATGACAACGTTAGGTACCAGTTTTATAAAAGCGTATAAATGAATATATATATAATTGTTAATACTTAGTGTCACTTGTATAAAAATGTACTCATAAAATTGTTTCAAAATTTTTTTAAATAAATAAATAAATAAATA
The DNA here is from genome assembly GCA_019973955.1 of Trichonephila inaurata madagascariensis. NCBI lineage: Eukaryota > Metazoa > Arthropoda > Arachnida > Araneae > Nephilidae > Trichonephila > Trichonephila inaurata. The sequence continues at coordinate 16,341 of BMAV01009389.1, forward strand.
AAATAAGAGCAAGACCAAGTATTGTAAGACTAATTATTATTTTTTTCGGTCGCTATACCCCGAAACAGTTGCAATTAGCCTAGATTTTCTAATAAAAAAAAGATTATACCTTCCGCTCAAACATTGCACTTCAATTTTTGATAAATGAAATAAAATCCTTTTTTTTTAATAATTATCTAACTTATCTATGTGAAAAAACTATTATTCTAAATATGAAGTTTAAAATATAATAAGCTGAAAAAGAATTCATTTCTATTAATTTAAATATTTATTGTTTGCAAAAATTTTTTTTATAAAAATAAAAAACAAAACTTGTGTGTGTTTATGACCACACGATAGAAGTGAAAACCTCTGATTTATTCTGGCAAAATAATTATTTTTTTATATTTTTGCATGCCGTCGTTAAGTAGTTTCCTTTTCTGTGACTAATAATCGGTTGTTGTTGTCGTGTCCTTCCCGAAGGGAAGGAATGAATGTTGTCAGAGTCTGAGACAGGTTGGACTTCTTTACGATAGATGACTACACCACCTATCTCCACCTCCACAATTTAGGCATGGATCTGGATGGGAGGGAAATATTCTCCAGCCCCCTGCACTCGTGATTCAGCCCACACGACTTTCGGAACCTTTGATTTAACGAGCACGTACTCCGTCTGCACTCAGAGAGTATTTGGTGCCATCGGGCATTGAGCCCAGGCCTTCCGGTCTAGAATCCGATGCTCTAACCACTAGGCTACCCACGTCCCACTATTCATCGGTGGATTTGTTTATTTCAACCGTTTTTCTTAAAGGACAATGTTTAAAGAGTTATGCATTGTTATATACACTCATGGACAAAAAAATTAGCGCACCAAGAAATAATAACGAGATCGTAACGAAACTTGGCATAAAGGTACATGTCGAGGAGATATGCAAATGATTAGAAATGCAGAGTGATTGCGCATTACGTATAGCCGGTAGAGGGCACTTTACGTCGTTCTCCGTTTAGTATAAAACAGGTAACCAAAGCTTGTCTGAGTGTGCTGAATCGTTTACAAAGCAAGAGCTGAGGCGGTCATGCTATTATGCCATTTTCGAAGTCAATATGAGCAGATGTCGCAGTTTGAGAGGGGGAGAATCATCAACATGATGGAAACTAGGTGGTCAGCTAGGCGAGTAGCTCGTCAATTAGGCAGCTCTGATTGTGTTGTGAGTAGGTGTTGGGACCAGTGGATCCCAGAGATGTCATTTACACGAAGAGCAAGCTCAGAACGCCCTCGGCAGACCAGTCGTCGAGAAGACCGCCATATCGTAAGAAAATCAAATGCTCCCAGGAGCTAAATTTCCTAGAAATTTGTGACACAATAGAAGAACAGAAAACCAGAATATCACTAATAACTCAGGAGTTTGTGTCTCAGCTTTTCTTCACGTGATTAGCTGTAAGATATAACATTGTAGTTGCTATGGAAACGCAGACATCAGTCGGGAAATTAGCACGTTATTTCGTCTTTCAGTCAATCGGTAATAGAGGGTATTGTATTCCTCAATTCCTAGATAAGTGTTTATAATTTGTTTTTCATGTGCTTTTTTTTAAAAGTTGAGTTTTGACGCCAGTGTTAAGCAACTTAATTTTAAGAATTCCACACTCATTAGATATTTATTCCTATCTGACCTGTGACTAGATGTAGATATGCCATTTTAAGAATTACAAATAAAAATATAAAAAACTTAACTATTTATTAATTAACTCGAGGTATCAAGTCAAGGTAAACTGTAATCTACTCAAATGTAAATAATTAAAATTAATTATTTGTTATTAGTGGAACTGGTTGCGGGTGCAGGATACAATCCTCCAAAGCAAGAAGATATAACGACTTTCAGTGATACAATTCTGTCAGTTCTGGCTCCAAACGAACTGCATCTCCCTAACAATAATTGTTTACCTTAATAAATATTGTCAAAAAGATTACATTACTGTAGAATCCATATCATTTGCTACAGCTGTGCTTCGTATAATTTTACTTACTACGTAACATCTGCATATATCAAGTTTCCTTCGCAAGATATCAATCCCCTAGATTAAGTAAGATCCCTAGATTAGGTAGGAAACCTCACTGAGGAATATTGTGTAAAAATGGTTATCTAATGTAAATTACTAGAAAGAATTTCAACTAATAAATCTTGGGATTTGTCTCATTTGAAGATAAGTAACTATACTTTTGAAACTTGAAAACAGTTTACTTATATACATAGGAACTCTGATCTCATATAGCAACGATGTGAAAATTAATGTACATGGAAAAAAAATAGCGTACCAAGAAACAATAGCAGGATCGTAACGAAACTTAGCATGAAGGTACATGTCGGGGAGATATGGAAATGATTAGAAATGCAGAGTGATTGCACATTACGTATAGCCGATAGATGGTGTTTTACGTCGTTCTCCGGGGAGTATAAAGCAGGTAACTAAAGCGTGATTGAATATGCTAAATCGTTTACAAAGAAAGAGCTGAGGCAGACATGCCAATACGCCGTTTTCGAAGTCAATATGAGCAGCTGTCACAGTATATGAGGGGGAGAATCATCAGCATGATGAAAGCTGGGTGGTCAGCTGGGCGAGTAGTTCGTCAATTAGGCCGCTCTGATTGTGTTGTGAGGAGGTGTTGTGACCAGTGGATCCGAGAGATGTCATTTACACGAACACCAGGCTCAGGATACCCTCGATAGACCAGTCGTTGAGAATACCGCCAAATTGTAAGAAATGCACACGTACAGCCAACTGCTTCATCGGCCTCCAACCAGGCACAGGTAGTCGCTACACTAGGAGCATCTGTGTCTTCTAGAACCATACGAAGGCGCCTGGCTAAAGGACATTTTTGATCGTGGTACCCATTACGTACCACCCATCGACGCCTCCGTTTGAAGTTATGTTGCGCACGAGGAAACTGGACTGCAGCAGAATGGAACCATGTCGTCTTTAGCGACAAATCCAGATTAAATCTCAGAAGTGATGACAATCGTGTTCGTGTGTGGAGACCTTGTGTTGAACGCCTCTAGTCTACCTTTGCTTTACAGTGAAATACTGCTCCCATAGCTGGTGTGATGGTATGGGGTGTCGTTGCCTAGAATACACGGTCCTCCTTAGTATTGATCCGTGACACCATGACACAGCCCAGTGGTATGTCGATGACATCCTGCAAGCGCATGTGTTGCCACTCTTGCAATGGCTCCTAGGAGCAATTTTTCAAAAAGACAATGCTCGGCCTCACATGGCAAGTGTGCCACACGACTGTCTCCTCACTGTTACTACCCTTCTTTTGACTGTCCGACTCCAGATTTGTCTCCAATTGAGCATATCTGGAATCATTTGGGATAGCGAGTTGGGCATCCCACGAGATTGAATGAACTAGAGGAAAAGCTACAGCAAATATAGAACGAAATGTCTCGGGACATCATACAGAAATTATGTACCTCAATGCCCGATCGTATCGCATCGTGCATTCGCGCTAGAAGTGGTTCAACAGGGTATTAAATTTTCCGCTCTTTTGCCTTTTTTTCTGAAATAAATGATCATTTTTCTCTGATTTTCTAATCATATACTTATATCAAAGTAGTCATTACGTATGTAAAATCTCCTTTCATTTTGACTACTCTTTCTTGTTGCGCTATTTTTTTTTTGGTCCATGAGTGTTATTTGTTTGGCCAATAGAAGTTTTCATGGCCTCAGAAACCAATTCAAGTATAAGTTTAATTCTATAAACAACAGGTTTAGCACATATAACACTTCAATCAGGCATATTGTAATCAGGCATTCTGTACGGAAGTGAATGTTGGACCCTCAGTAAAGCAGAGGAAGAAAAGTTGCTCATTTTGGAGAAAAAAATCTCAAGGAAAATTTTTGAACCTATCTAAGAGAACAATGAAGAGAGGATGATTTAGAATCATGACATTTGAAGAAAATGGGGAAAATATGGTGGGATTGACATTGTGAGAACTATTAAAGCATCTTGTATAAGGTGACAGGGCTATCTGTACAGATATGTCGATGCTTTTCCTACCAAAATAGTAATTTTTTTTAAAAAAATTAAAGGAGCCAGACGTAGAGAACGACCACCTACGTGATGTTTAGACGATGTTGAAAAGGATAGCAAATTAATGGGAATCAAGCGATGGAGTGCTATCGTGACTCATACAGTCAACTGGAGGACAATCAACACAAGTCAGCCTTTGCCTGCAAAAGACTTAGAAGCTTATGAAGTTATATGTGAATCGTGTGAAGCTGAAGTAAAAAATGGCATCATGAAGATAACTACCTCAAGTAGATAAAAAATACCTGATTTTTTAAAGAAGTTTTATTGTGAAATGCAATCTTTTGAATAAGAATATTGGCTAGTTTTATAAACTATACTTTATAATAGGTCATGGTATAATGTGTATTAAGAACAGACAAAATGAAACACATTCTTACAATTTATTAAATTTTCTTCTGGGTAAAAGCAAAATCTTATAAACTTACGAAATATTACTAGCTTTGTCAAAAGAAAACATTTTTTTTCAGTTTATTTGCACAAATAACAGTTATTTCAAATTGACGGGTTTGAATTTCTCTCTTGTTTCTCATACGTGATATCCTCAATTGAGGATGTAGAACAACAATTTTACGAGACATTGGTAAATTAAATAGCTATGAGGAATTCACAAAAACTAGTGGATCTTTTTCATTTTTCAAAAATAAAAAAGCGAAGTGTGACAAAAGATGTTTTTTTTTTTAATTGAAAATATGTTGCAATTTTGCTACGTTAAAAGAAAAGTAACTTGTCCAGATTATTACGGTGATTGACTTTAGAAAATTTCGTAGAACGTACTTATAAAATGTAAACGGAGAACTAAACTAGGTACAGATTTAAAATTTAAAAATGTATGTATTTAAATGTAAATTAATTTGTTTTGTTTTGCATTGTTAATCAGTTTGTAAAAGATTACTTTAATGATTTCAAGATTAGCAAAAAACTGTATCATATTAGCTTAAAAATTATTTATGAATATATCTAAAATATAAATAGGAAGGAAGTACAAAAATGTATTAATTACCCGCATCATTCATTGTAAACTTTGCATTAATATTAATCCACAAAAAAGTAAAAATAATTTGTAGAATATGCTTGCATTGATGGATTGTTACAATTGATCATATAAAAGACTACAGCTGAAAATTTTTTTTACTATCTTCGAAAGTCTATTTTAAAATATATCTAATCAAATAGTGTTTTCTACTGAGATCCCCTAAGAGATTTTAATCATGGAAAACACAAACAAGAAATAATTTAATTTTTCGATAATCTTTGGCTAAGTTTCTTTTGTAGATCAATGAAAGATTAATTTATTGCTTTCTTCTAAAGCAAATATTCAAGACTATAAAAATACCTTCTATATAACTACAATGCAAACATATAAGTTTTTTATTTTGCGTACTTACTTACTTGGTGAAATCAAGCTCACCCAAGAGTTTCGAACTGCAAACCGACCTTCCGAAAAGATACCAAGTATATATACAAAACAAACACATATACAAGATAATAAGTAATGAGGGATCCTCCCCAAAGTTCTTCAGAATGGGGGAAGAATATGATACAATAAAAGTATTTTACAACGAAAATAACAATACAAATAAAAAAACACCCACACACAAATATAAACACACAGTACAGATGCTGTTCTACTAATAAGATAGGAGAAACCTTCAAACAGAAATAAGATACACAGGGATACCTATAAGGGCATGTAAAAATAAGGAGAGGGGGATGCTAGGTAAATGAGAGTGAAGATCCAAAGTTATGCTTGTCCTGTGTGGGGTTATGCAGCTAATGCTAATATTAAAATTATAGAAGTGTCTCAAAATTCTTGTTTCAGAAATATTACAAGAGCTGTTAGATATACCAGAAACTCTTACATTTATAAAGCCTTTGATATTCAACCATTTAAAAACTTTATTCAAACTCTAGCAATTAAATTCTCTCTCTCTCTCTCTTTAATAATTTCCCCAATATCAATAATCTAAATTTAACTGATATTCAAAATTATAATTTAAATGACAATACTAAGAGATCCAGGAGAATACTTCTGGAATCTTATAATCCCTCTTAATAGTAATCTTTGGCATTCAAAGGTGGTGATTCAATCTAAATATGCTAAATTTTTTCTCTTTTATTTATTAATTTTAAACTTTGTTATTACTTTAATTTTATATCGCTGCACCCACCAGGTAAGAAATTTTTTTCCTTTCGAATCTCAATTTCCCCAACTTCAGGGCAGCCAACAGAGAGCTTTCTCACTTACTGCAACCAACCAATTCCATTGCTTCTACTCTAACACCCAGTTCCCCGCCAAAATTATCAGGATTTTTCCCGCCGAGGCCATCAAGAGCACTTCGCCAGACTCTGACGCCATCCACCTGCCTTATCCTACCAGCCAATAATATCATCGCCTCTACTGATTCAGTGAACTCTGATTTTTCCTTTCAGAACTTCCACCCTTCAGCGCAAAAATACCATTCAGATAGAGGATGGAGGATTTATCTGATCCATATCCCTGTGACGTGCAAGAACATTTTTTTCTATTACATTTTTGGAACAATAGCATCAGAGGCAGTTTCCATGCATCAACAAATACCAGACCCTCACAGAGGGAAGGAATAGCCGCATTAGTTTGACATGTGGCCCATAGGTGTAACTGGTTAAAAAACCGGTGACAAAAGAGGAAAAAGCGCCACATTTATTTCACTCCCTTATCCGATACATTTGCACTCCAAGGCAAAAAATCAATGGCCAGGAAGGAATGTAATCCATAGACCTTCTGAATAGCAAAAGGAAAGGGGGGAGGAGGAGTTGACACAGGGCAATAGGTGAGAGTGGACCAGCAAAAAGTCCCAAAGGTCGAGCATAGCCTGAATATCTGAAGTTGATTGGACCGTTGCTTGGAATTCAAGGTAGGAAGATTATTTTCCGAATTTGAAATATTACTAGGATTGAGAGTAGGCGGATAATATAATTATTTAGATAAGTGATCCAATTGCGCGATCTGTGTTAACTACGGCTACGTGTTTTGGTTTATTCCCACTTAATATAAGTTTGTTCAATATATAAGTAATTTAAGTTAAACTCTTAATAAAAGTCATATTAAGAATTCTAAAATGTCTCTTCATTTTGAGAATCCCAAACCTCTAACTTACGCTGAAACCCCACGATATGGTCGACAAAGATCGGTCATATCACAAGTTAGGATTATTAAGAAAGCACTTGACCCTTAATCCCGTATTGCAATCATTCCAAGAAGAGGATTCCAATTTATTTAAAGAACTATAGAAAAAGGTGTAGGTAGCAGGAACCGAAAACACTTCACAATCATATACAGTCTTTTGTGCGCAAGAATTGGCGTAGTCATTTAGAAGTTATTGTTATGAGCTTTCAACAAGTACAAATTAGAGTAGCTCCTGAATTGAAACAATTTAAGTTTAATGGAATTGAGATAACTGGATTTATTTGTAAGATTATTAAGAAAGATAATATAGACGGGAAACTATCAGTATAAATATGAATTTTAGTATTATGAAGAAATGCTCAATGGGACCGATGTCAAAGAAATCTGCTGAAAGACAGAGTTAAAATTGCCAATCTTAAAAATATGTGTTTTAAAGGGTAAAAAAATACACTCGAAATCCATCTTGGAACTAATTTTGGACTTCCCACTCAGAAGGGCCCGCAAAAGTATTAATGGAGAAAAAAAATTGAGAAGTAATTTGAAGCTGGGGTATTTAACCTAGAAGGAGTTCGTTTCTGTTGTTCCAAATTTATAATTTAAAGTATATATAGAGAGTGAATAATAAAATGTGAAAAGAGGATGGGGATCCCTGATAGGATATAATATTTTATTAAATAAATCCTCTGAGCATATTTAAGTTTTTGGATCTGGTTAGAGGTCAGGTAATTATGCATAATCCTTCTTCGTAAGAAATTATTGGCTGTAGAACAGAATTATGCCAAACAGAACAGATAAGGAGAAATATGCTGATGATTGGAATTTTCTGGAAATATGATGAAAGTTGAAAGAAATCCAAAATATTTTATTTTTGTGGGAGTTCAAGATAATATATTGTCTATGGTGACACCCGAGAATTTGCAAGACTTAAGATGAATAGAATTGGAACCGATTTTAAAAATGTTTTTTTTCCTGAAGGTTGAGCTCCCATAAAACCCCCAGCATTGAAGAAATGGATAACTGAAATGATTTTGGCAGTTGCTACTGACAAATAAAGCTCGGAAACTTTAGAAATGACTAAACTTAAGATATTGTTCGCATTATTTTCAAGTACCTTAAGTGAAAGAACAAAAGAAAAAAACAGCGAGATTGTCCTTATTCTGGAATGGCCAGGATAAAAGGCTTGAGATGTATAGCAGGTGGATTATAACGCTTCGATTTTTTTAGCTTGTGGAATTACTACACTGTTATCTTCATCATCAGTTAAAATACTTTTGTTAGTAGGTGGAGAGGCTGATAATGCTTCAACTATCTCTAACTTAATTTTTGAGCGCTCCATTTTAATTTTTTATGAAATTTTATTTGATATTGTATCTTGTTTGCACCGAAACCAAGAATTTGCATCAGCTGAATTAATATAATGAAAGTGTTTAAGAGACTTTTATGGTAAATAATGATTCAAAACTGTCTTTCCATTTCATATATTCCAATGTGTTTCTTCATAGCTCTTATCTGAACTTGATTCTCCTTCCAGTATACGCGATTCATATGTTTTGTTCGCAGCATTGTCATCATCCGAAAGATCACTAAGTTCTGATATAAGTTCATTTTGATTTATTCATTAACTGAAATAATTTTTTGTGCGAGAATTCTTCTCCTTTTAGACACCTGAAAAAGTTTTTGCTTAAAAGGTAGCACAATATTTCATGAGAAATAGTAAAATGTATATCAGAAAATTTATTAGTTAAAAAAATTAAAATATATTTAAACCACAATATACTAACTCCTACCTTATTTAAACTTTAATACAAAAATTTGTATCCAATCAATCAGAAATATATTGATAATTACCTTTTTACGACAGATGAAAAGACGTGTTTTCGTTGTATTTGAAAACAAAACTTGATTTTCGAGCTGAAATTAAAACATGTGCCGCAACCATAGTCTGTTAATAAAGAGTAACACTTTACACTTTCTGCAAACCGGCTCAATTGTTAGATTCGCGATTTTCTTACATACGACTATTCCAGAAGCAAAAACGTGTAAGAATATCTAATCCGCATGATCATTTGGGTTGGGTCTTAAAGGGTGAAAAACACGGCGCTTTCTAAAAGTTAAGAAGGCCGAGGCTTTAGTAGTTATTATTAATAAGCTAGAGAAATAGTTCAGTAGTTTAATTGAGGAGTTATTAGTTAAGCAAAAATTAAAAAGGCTATAGTTCTTGCTAAAATTAAAAATAGATTTATTAATACCACCTTTGGCTTTAAAGGCAAAGTCAGAAAAGGTAAAATCCCACCGGTGAGAAACACTGATAAAACTAGGGTCGCTAAAGGATTCATTTTAAGGTATTCGACTACGTTCGGAAACGTGATTTTGCACAAAAACGTATAAATGGATAATATTTATGATATTTAGTATCACTTAGGTTAGAAAATGTATATAAATTGGTTTTAAGAATAGTATTACAATAAAAATTATTCAAGTACAAACAAAAAAATGAACATAGAATGACCCATTTTCAAAATGTTCTCCTTTTGTGAAAAGTGTGTCTATTATAATATTAATTTGCCTGTCTGTAGCTCAGACCTCTGTACAGAGGCTCAACTAGAATGTTTGAAATATATAACTTAGAAGTGGGTTTATCCATGTTTTACCACAACTGAGGGGAGAAATTTTACGAAAAAAACGCCGATAATTATTTCAAATGGTTGTAACTCTGAAAATAATGTGAGTTTTTCAAAACTCATAGTTGAGCCTCTGTACAGAGTTCTGAGCTATAGACAGACAAAACATTACTACACAATACAAGCATTTTTCATAAAAGGAGAACATTTTGTAAAAAGGTTATTCTAAGTTAATTTTTTGTCAAAATATTGTATTTAAATAATTTTTTTTGTCACACAATGTCCTTAAAACAATCTTATACATGTATTCTAATCTAAGTGACACTAAATATCATACAAATTATCCATTTATGTGCCTTTTTAAAAGCACGGTTCCGAACGTAGAATTTTTTGTTTGTTTACTTTCAGTAAATTAGTAATTTTTTTAAATAAGCTTTTGTTTTCGACTTTTCAATATGCTCTCGCCTCCCTCGTGGAGTTATCACGCCCCCCAAGGGTGGCGAGCCCTACAGTTTGAGAAAAGCTAGTTTCAAGACATCGTGCAACGATTCCTTATCATAAGATTGGCCAATATTACGAACAAATATATACCTAATGTCTTCAAGTTAATTATCTCACAAAAAATAATTTTATTTTTCAAGATTAAATTAGTCTTTTGTTTTGGTTTCCACCCGCAAATATGAATTGCAATACTTTATCGATATTAATTCTCTTTTTATGTTACACCTATGACATATCGTATTTTATCTTGAGTATTTATTACTGTTTTGTTTAACACAGATGTTATTTGACCATTCCTTTATTTCTTTTTTGCTGCATATTTATAACCAAGCTTTTATAGACACAGTAAGTTCCCAAATATGAGAGTCACTTTAGGGTGGCACCATCTATAGTGGCTGCTTACGTTACCAAATTTCGACGTTAAATTAATTTTAATTCAAGCTCACGTCGGATGCTAAATATTTCCGTGATTTAATTTTGTCGAGAGTACCAGTACCATATTGATACTCATATGTTAAATAATCATATGACATGCGTGCCTACGATTTTAACATCCGGAAAACCTATCGACTACAGTCGGGATTAAGACCGCAATCTTAGGCTTACGAAGCGGGTAATCTACCTTTAAGCGATCGAACGGACATTAGCTATTCCTTTTAATTATAGCATTTATCAATTTAATATGAATAATGAGAAAACGATTTCTGCGTTTTCTTATTGATAAAATAAAAGCTCATATTTAATACACAATGATGTTAAGATATGCAAAGAATAATATATCGTTATGTTTAAAAAATATGATTTATTTGTGCAAAATATTTTTTTTTTAAAAAAAAGATACAATGGAACTTCTGTATAACGAACCTTTATATTGCGAATTTTTCAACATAGTGAACTTTTCCTGGAACCTTGAACATTTCACGATTTTCTTCGTAAAATAACCTCTCTATAGAGAATTGCATTTTCTATATAACGAACTTTTTCTTTTGTGATTCAATTTTTGCTCTCCCTTTTTTTTGTAAGTATTTTTTAAAGGGGACGTTTCATCCAAACCCCATTGCCCCACCTTTAGCCCCCATTGCCAAGTTCACTAGAAACATCTTCGATATTTTCTTTCTCCCTCAATGGAGTTGTCCCATGTCCTCGTGTTCCATCTATAAATTAATGTATGTTAAATACCACTTGTATGCTTTAGATTTTAAAAATGTCCTTCAAATTCATCAATTTGGTATAAAATTATTTTCTTAATATTGAAAATACAGTGAATTCTTTGACGTTCAATTTTCTTGTTTTCCTTGCAATTTTTCTTTTGTTTTTGATGGGTAAGATATATAAAATAAACATATATTAATTTTAAAAAGCATGTGAAAAATTACATTTTTTTTAATATAGAGGGCTTATGAATTAAAATTTTTAATGTAGTTTATAAATTATATCTAAATATAAACCTTTATATAACGATTTTTCTATATAACGATTTTTTTCCGGAAAGTAGCGACTTCGTTATATAGAGGTGCGACTGTATTTGATAAAAATTTAAATAGAAAAATTACAAACGAAAAATTTATATCATCTATGGGCTAATGTGAATGATCCTAAAATTCTAGTTCTAAAACAAAGTACTAAAAAATTTACATATTTCATAAAAATTCAATTTTACTAATAGGCTATATTCATGTGACGTCATAGTGACATGATAGTGAAATTCACGTGATTTTAGCCAATCAATTCAAAAACTCATGTGACGTCATAGTCACACGATAAAAACTATCTTGTGTTTCCAACTAATCAGTTCACCCTCTCCGGTGTTGCCAAGTTTTGCTATTTGCAGAAACCTTCTCTTATAAAGTACATATATATACAAAATGGATTTGGTTTAAAAGTATAATCATAAAATACGACTTTTTTTTAATTTAAAAAAATCTTGTTGAAGAAATTTTGTTCCCTAACATTTAAACATCTTTACCCAAATATGAAATTTGAAATTTTATCTGAGTTTTACAAATAGAAAAAGTACAATTAGTTTAATGTTTGTTTTGAATTCAATGGAAAACACGTGTTTGTTTTTTATCATGTGACTTCATGAATTAAGCCCATTGCAATCACGTGTTTCCAGTCAATGAGTTACAGCCCATCGCTGATGCCAGATTTTGTTTTTTTTACAAAAACTTTCTTTTAAAGTGTATATATTTGTCAACAATATAAATGCACATTTTATGCACGTTTATTATATGGCCATCTTGAATTGAGCCCATAGAAAGCAATTTATTTCATTAAAAAAAATATTAATTCAGATGTGTGAATACTAGACATCACTCTATTCTAAAAAACTATTTCCTACATAAACTATTATTTACGAGGGTTAAGTATTATATGATATAAGTATTATAAGTATATGATATGAAATGAGTAGATTTCCTTACTTTCTGAAAAAAATTTCGCATTTTTCAGAATCAAACTTTATTCCAAAATGTTTCCTTGAGAATATGCAATTATAGCTTGAAATTTTTTTATATACCTTCGATTTGAAGGGCTTACAGTAAGTTAACAAGTGTATCACCTATGAAAACTGCCATCTACCGTTATTATATGCTGTACACACAAACACAGGTGAAATAACGTGCAAGATAGAAAAACCCTTGCACGTGTCCACTTCACTATAAAATCAAACACATCAGAATGGAACATTCCTGATAGAAATGTCAGGGACAGATTTACCACAGCGATGACAGCCGATTATTTCAAAACATTTAAGGTCATTAAACTCGCATTTTCTTCACGTAGCATTTCTATAGCTGTTAAATACCAATTGCGAATTCATTTGCCCTTTTTTTTTAATACTCGTCTTTAAGGTATTCAACTACGTTCGGAACCATGATTTTGCAAAAGCGTATAAATGGATAATATTTATGATATTTAAAGTCATTTAGATTAAAAAATGTACATAAAATTGTTTCTATAAAATAGTATTACAATAAAAAAATATTTAAGTACAATATGTCGGCTAAACATTAACTTACAAGGAGAGGGCACGACTAAGGGAATTGATTTGGGTACAAGACTTTGTGTAACAGTAGTACTGCTATAGGGTATTCAAACCCCAATGTAATTCCGTCGAATGGCCAGTCAATTCCGAGAAAACAGCGTTCGAAATTCATACTAAGCTTATATACTAGTTATTTTCAACCTGGTACAACGTCGCCGTGGCGTGATTGTCAGCGTATAGGAGTACTATCCAATGGAACAGGGTTCTATTCCCGCGAGCACCAACTTCGTTTTTATCTTTTTTCTCTCCAATTTATTTTATTATTTATTTTCAGAATTAAATAATTTTATTTTTAAAAAAGAATCATTTATTTTTAAATGATATTCTGTATAATTTTAGTAACTATTTTACTTTTTTAAAACACAAAACAACTAATAGTTATGATAATAAAACTTATAAATAAAAAGTGAAAATAAATTAAATAGTAATAAATAAAGTTAAATAAATATAATTAAAAAGTAAAAATAAATTAAATTATAATAAATAAAATTAAATATATATATTTATAAATATAAGTAAAATGTTAACTGTGTCTTACATATTTATTTTATTATTTACAAGAACCTGAGTGATAATTATAAAAACATTCAAAACAACTAATTTTTTGACATCTAGAACAGTTAATAAATGAAGAATTACCGCATGGACAATGTTTTTTAAGAAGTTGATTTGGAAAACAGACATCTTTTACATTTAAGGAAATTTATCTATGTCCAGAATAAACTAGCAAAGTTGTTTTGTAAATCAAAATCCGTTATCCTAATGATTTCTCCTTTTATTTGAGCATCAATTGTTTCTAAAAGAATTTTTTGTTCTTAAAAGAATATATATAACACCTGCTTGTTAAAAACAGCTGCCTTTCTCTTGAACAAAATCTTTTTTTTTTAAAACGGAAGCAAAATTTTATGGGCATTTAGGTATACGGAATAATTTTAAAAATACAATTAATTAGATTTTAATGACAGAAGTAATTGTAGTTATACCATATATTAATTGTTTTGTGTTTTAAAAAAGTGAATTAGTTACTATAATTATATAGAATATCATTTAAAAATCAAGGAATCTTTTTTAAAAAATAAAATCATCTAATTCTGAAAATAAATAATAAAATAAATTGGTGAGAAAAAAAAAATAAAAATGAAGAACGCGCACGCGGGAATAGAATCCCGGTCTATGGCATAGTACTCCGATACGCTGATGATCACGCCACGGCGACGTTGTATCAGGGAGAAAATAACTAGTATATAAACTTAGTATGAATTTCGAACGCTGTTTTTTCGGAATTGACTGGCCATTCAACGGAATTACATTGGGGTTTGAATACCCTATAGCAGTATTAATGTTACACAATGTCTCGTCCCCAAATGAATTTCCTTAGTCGTGCCCTCCCCTTGTTAGAATAACCTTTTTACCAAATGTTCTTTTGTAAGAAATGCTTCTATTATAATAATAGTTCGCCTGTATATAGCTCAGACCTCTGTACAGAGGCTCAACTAGAATTTTGAAAACTTTTTACTTGGAAGTGGGTTTATCAATGTTTTACGACACAACAGAGGGGAAAAATTTTAAGAAAAATACACCGATAATTATTTCAATGGGTTGTAACTCTATTAATAATGTGAATTTTTCAAAAATCATGGTTGAGCCTCTGTACAGAGGTCTGAGCTATATAAAGGCAAAATATTATTATAATAGAAGCAATTTTCACGAAAGGAGAACATTTGGAGAAAAGGTTGTTCTAAGTTAATTTTTTGCCGAAATATTGTATTTAAATAATTTTTTTTGTTCAAAATATCCTTAAAACAATTTTTGACATGTATTCTAATCTAAGAGACTCTAAATATCAGGAAAATTATCCATTTATGTGCCTTTTTAAAAACACGGTTCCGAACGTAGTCGGATATCTTAAGCTATAGCAGATCTAGTATATCACTGGTCGAATCCACTATTTTGAGGGATTACAGCATACTTTTGAAGATGAGATTACGATATATAATTGGAGGAAAAAAGGAAAGGTCTTGAAGTTCTACTACGGTAATATATTTATTTTGAATGATCACTTAAGCCCCATCCCATCGAAGAGAGAAAAAAAATGTTCTTAGCGCATATCTATTAAAAAAAACGTGCTTCCCAAATTTTAATTGAGTTTCTTTAATAGTTCAGTAACAGAAATTTTTTTTATCTATAACTTCACCGTAACCCTGACTTCCATTTGTGTTGATTTCTGCCAAAAACATTCTTAAATAATCTCTATACTGCAAAAGAAAC
>BMAV01009389.1:32184-59392 GCA_019973955.1 Trichonephila inaurata madagascariensis
GAACTATTAGATCTACTGGCTCGAAATTTGGCAGGCATGTTTCTTTTATAAAGTAAAGATCCACTAAGACAGTATTTTGCGAAGTTCGACCTCCAAGGAGCGTTGAGAGTAGTTGAAGGGAATTACAGATAAAAATTCCTGTTTGTGAACTGTTAGTCCCACATATTTCCGATTTGATAAGCATGTTTCTTTTGTAAAGGGAATAAGGAGTGTTATAAATATTCACGATGTAGAACTAATAAAACTAAAGATTTGAAATAAGGCAGTCATATTCCTTTCATAGAGCAGAAATTCACTTCAAAAGAGATTTTTCAAAAATCAACCGCAAAAGAGTTTTTGAGGGGTTTAAGGGGCGTTGTAGATAAATATTTCCTGGTTTGAACTATTAGACCCATACATTTGAAATTTGGTAAGCATTATTTTTGTTTTGTTTGTTCAGTTGAAATCCTCTGAAATTTCTTCAAGGGTAGTTACTAAAAAACATTTAAATGTTTGAGCTATTCAACTAAGACTTAAAATTTGAGAAGCATGTTTATTTTGTTGAGTAAACTAAAATTGGTAAACTAAAATAGTAAACCCACTAAAAACGGTTTTTGGGGAAAACCGCATTACATGTACACACATATGTACATATATAAACAATATCACAATATGCTTTCTATATTTGGGTATAAAAGGGATATACTTCAACTCCCTTTACAGGATATTTAAGTTGTTGGCATATTTATAATATCACTAAAAGGTGGAAAAGAAAATTATTCGCTGTTTTCAAATATATTTAATTAATTATTTACAATACAGCTACGTAAGTATTTTGTATACCTTTTATTTATAAGTTCTGATATATTTGAAAATATGAAGTCCACTTTTAAAAAATTAAATTTTTTCCAGGTGTTTCTTATATGTATATATATATATATATATATATATGTAATAATTCCAATAATTTAATCGTTAATAGCTCTTGAATTATTTAATATCCAGTCCTGCAGGACAACCCTGTAATTATTTTAATTGGTTACCCGCCTATCGGGGACTTTTGAAACTATCTCCATCCACATCCTAAAATCACGTGACGTCCCTCTGGCTATAAATACCGAGATCTGGAAATCACGCACTCTCTTCTGCACTCGTCTCTCTGCTCTTCGCTGCAAACAAGTAGTCAGCCGGCTGCCGCGCTTTGTGTGTCTATTTGTCTGGGTCATGCCATTAAGTCCAGTCCTTGTTGTTTGTAAGATGCATATGTGTTTCAAGAAGTAAAATAAATTGGAGTTAATAAATAACAAGACTGCATCTTCGTAATACTGTACCATTCACACACCACCAACCACGACCTACCTTTCGTTCACCACATTTAATAACAGACACGACAAATTATGCACCACTATAAGTTTTATTATTGCATATATATGTATATATATATACCTATTATAACCAAAGAATAGTTACTTGTTAGTGAAGTTTGTGTAATTAAAATAAATTGAGATATAAATATTGATGCCACATGAAAAAAAAGCGCTAAACTGTAACATAAAATGGAAACAATAAATATTCATTGAGATATATCTGTGGTACTTCTTAAAAGTCTTATCTATGCGTGAGAAAAAGAACTAAGCATATTTTTCTTTGAAAATTTTATTATCTAAACAAAAACATTGAAAAAAAATACAGTCAACTCTCTATCATAAGAAATCAAGAAGATACTGATGATACATTGAGTCATTTATTCTGAAAATAGTTCGGTGACAGAACTTTTTCCCCACAAATTAACATTTTTAATCATTTGTTACAAAATGTTAGATTGAATGATGTATAAATGTGTTTATTAAGGGAGAAAGCTTAATTATACTTCTTCAAGGCAAAGATCTCTTTTCGAAAAGCTTGATCATTAACACATTTCTTCAACGTAGGACATTCTGATCAGGTTTATTTCCTTCTTTCTTTTTTATTTTTATATCTGTACAGTTGATACGGGTGCAGTAGGGAAAAAAAACCCTTTATATAATATTACATTAAATAAGTAGCACAAAGGGTTTCTCTTATTTCCAGAGGAAATATCTCTCATTTAAATTTCTTTAACACTCACAAAAGTTTGGGTTTATCATTATATTACAATACTAATAGAGCAATTTTCATTGTCCCTACTTTCTTTCCGGAATTCTCTTGTCAATTGCATTTTTCATGTAGTATATCTTTAAAAAAGAAAGTAAGAAAAATATTTTTAAAATGAAAAAAAAACTATCTTTTTTAGTTCCTACTATTAGTTCACTCTCTCCCTTTATATATATATATATATATATATCTTGTTCAAATTTTCAATCGTTAATAAAATGCTTTCTATTCATCCATTCAAGTTCAAATATTTTTTTTTTAACTTGTAGTAGATAACACTTGGTAATAATACATTTTTTAAAAATACTAATTCATTAATTGAGTTTTATTTTTTATTTTTAAATTTATTCTGCGTTATTTCTGTTGTAGTTACAATTAGCTGCAGCATTCAGTACGTTTTTCTAACGAAATAAGAATTGGTATTAAAGAATTATATTACTTAATTTTTACTCAGATTTCAAAGTTGTAAAGCTAATAGAAAAGAAAAAAAAAAAAACAGATGTCACTGATTCCGAGAAATGTTTTGCTACGTTCACAAGGTTCTTGTAGTTCCAAGTGAACATTTTCAGGCATCATAGAATTTAAGAGACTTATTGTATATTAGCACATACAATAAGTTGATTCTCCTTTTTAATTGAAATAATATTAACTCAACATATATTCCTTTGTCCACCTTCTGGATATATTTTATGCTGTTCTTTTGCGTTCGTTAGCCATTCTGACATATAATAATCTTCAAGGTCACCTCCATACTCTTGTGGTATAAGGGATGCAGGGAAGTAGTTGAAAAGTTCTTCTGTGGATGAGTGGAAGATGAACTGAAAAATAAAATAAATGAATGATGTACTTCGATACTTACATTAAAAAAGCAGATAAATGTCACAAACTGTAATTCAAGACGTTTTAGACAGCATTAAAGAATGTGCTATTGTCAAACGTATTAGAAATGTTTTTAGGTCTATGAAAGGTAAGAACATAAATTATATTCATAACAATAACTTTAAAGGTTTTTTTTAACTCCATAATGATTAAGGAAGAGCAATGATAGTTTATTGTCGAAAATCAATCCTTGAAATACAGGATTAAACAGCACTATTCGCAGAATAAATCCCAGAAGTTCTTCACACATTTTACATAGCTCAGACACAAATATCCGTGTCTAAAATACACGTATGTAAAAGATTATTCAAAAGGACCCCTCGTCCTACTCAACAGCCGAGCTAATCACAAATCAAAACAATACTGAATCAGTTTCGGCGAGCATCTCTCTTTTTATAGCCTCGTGGATTCTTTGAGAAAGATCCACTTGCGTCATATAGGTTGTCAAATTATTGTATTTCTCCACTAATTTCCAAAAGAATCCATAAGGTCCTGAACTCGCAAAAAATGGCCACTAATATAATCACCAAGTCTGCAAAGTCTCCAACTTGGTTGACAAAAATGATGCGAACTTGGCTCTATTGCCAAAATTTCGCCAAATTCCCATTGAATCACCGTTATAACATAAAGGACGGCTTTGCTTGCGAATATTACAATTTTAGTACAAAATAAATATAACCGAGTAATCTAAATGCATTACTCATCCAGGTACTTATTATTTACCCTATTTTACACAAAACTCGTAACAATATGAAAAATGCTATATTACTTGTATTTAAAAAAAATTAATTTTGCAAAATATGTTTTATTTTTTGAATAACAAGAAGCTACGACAAGGAAGGTAAATCAGCAACAGTTTGGCTAATATATATCATATATTACAGGTTATCAGTTATAATCAAATATATAAACACTGAAGACAGTAAAATAGCTGAAAAATAATTAAAAATTAGTTTGAATAACAAATATTATTATTGTTTAACCCACGATCACTCGCGCGGGGTGTTCTGTACACCCCAGCAACAAGAAAAGCCTCCTACAATTCTAAAAAGAATGCGCAGAGCCACGATTTTTTCTGTAGCTGCCCATTTTAGGTCATTGAATCTTCAGGCCTGATGAAATCAATCTCGCTAGGACGATTGAAATGTTATGACCTTCACAAGTTTATTTGGGGTGCTGAGAACACCCCGCGAGTGATTGAGTTATGTTTTCGTACTCGAAGCATCTACGGAAGAATACGTTTTACTCTTTCCGTTTACATTTTTTTATTAAATATATTAATATTCATGAATATTTTATTTAAAATTTCAGAAAATGTGGTATAAAAATAATATAATTCTATAAAATAATTGTAAAATATAATTTAAAAAAAAAAAATTTCAAAACATTTTCCAGAAATTATGACAAAAACTCCATGGGAAAGGGAGAAATAGCGACTTCGTAGTCTATTAGATACTGTATCAACAGATTGTCAAGACTAACTAAATGAATTCGATGACTGCGTAATTTCGTAACCAAAGTTGGAGGGATGAAACTTGAAATTTTGTAGATTTTTATAATACAGGTGGTGGTGATACCACTGATGAAATGCGCAGTATATATGATGTATCGCGAATATGTAACCTTTGGCCATTGCGAATATTTTATCATTTACTTAATACTGCAGGAATTAATGCTTCCTTTGTCTATCATTCGGTTCTTCCTGAAAATAAATGAGACATTCAATATTATTAGAGGAGATTAGAATGGATCTTGTTTAGCCACAGTGAGATATGAGATCGGATTTCCCAAACCTTCACAAAACACTCAAAAGAAGCTTTACTGACACAGAATATACTAAAAAGAGCATTAATCCACCAAAAAAGGGGCTTTGCACTGTTTGTCCACGGGTAAAAGATGTAAAAATTATTTTTTTGTCTTCAATGCAAGAAAAATATGTGCTTAAAGCATATGAATACAGTCTGCTCTGAATGTTTGAAAAATGATTAAAATATTATTTTTCTACTTTTTATACTATCATTATCATTAATAGTAAAGTATGTTTATTACTGGTATATACGTTTTATTTGTGGTTTATGAAAAAATATAAAATTGTGTACTTCAAAATGAAAATTTTGTAGGTTTAGTTTAAATTAATGCTAGTCTCATTTGAATGCAATAACTTTAACAATTTTGTTTGTATAATACAAAGAACATCTTATACTTTATAAATATATATCATAATTGGATTAAAAAATTTTCATATTTAAATACACGTGTTAAGAGTTTAGGGTGTTCTCTACACCCCGCGAGTAACGACGGTAGAAAAACAGGCGCGAGTGACCGCGGGTTAAGTGAATATGTAATGTTTTCTCTACAGTAATTTTTTTTTCATAAGACCTTGAGAAGTGCTTATTGCTCTTAAAACTAAATTGAAGGTTATTTTTACATATTTTCTACCGAGAAAAGGTTTCCTTTCAGATTAAAAAGTAAAATGTGATGAGAGAATTCACACAAAAAAAAACAATATTTACATTAGAAACCACCCCCAAACTTCACTCTTAGTATCAGCAAAGAAGGAAATTGTAAAGCATTTAGCAGAAGCTAATGAGCCACTTAAGTTTCATAACCAAGTGCAAAGATAAAAAAAACGAGTCTGTTGTTTTATACTAATGTGATAATATCTCATTATTAAGGATATTTTCATAAAGGAAATTTATAAAAGGAAATGCAATGAATATGCAGTTAAGCATATTGTAACGAATGCAAAGCTTATTACATGTGCCATAAAATATTCCGGAATTATTGTATTTATTAACACAGTGCTTCTCAAACTTTCAATACTTGCGACTCAATATTCAATCATAATTTCATCGCGCCCCCTTCCATGCAATAACAATGTGTTGAATTCGATGAAACGATATTTTGACTCTAAAGCTACAATACGACTTTCACCTCTTAAATGAAACCGGAGTATAAAACCGCCTCTCTCAGCCAATGCGTAAATTGCTCCGTGACGTATATATACGTCTTTCCAAAATACGATCTTTTCTGTTCACTGCTATCCTTGAAACTATTCAGAAGGCCTTGGAATGCATTAAAATGACGTTGTCAGTGTTTGCGAAGGATTTATTTATTTCAGAGGATTTGTTTATTTATTCCCTTTCTCCCCCTACCCCAATACACACCATATGCATGCATACGTGCAAAACGGTGGCATTTGGGAGAGAATCAACGTAACTTTTAATAGACAATAGTTTGGTTTTGGCTTTTCAATATGCTCGCGCTCCCTCCTAGGGTTGTCACGTCCCTTTAGGAAGCGCTTTATTAACACATAACCTTCTCGGTGTAGATAAAAAAAAAATACTTTTAACGAGTGAGGATATTTAGGGTTTGTGCTCTGAAAAATGGTTCCCTGACAGTCTCGTTAAGAATTACACGACGTATGCTAAGATTACCAAAAAAATACAATAATATGACTTGACATGATCCACAAAAGTTATTTTCAGAAGTAAATGAATTGTAACCCATTTAACCCTCTAAGCGGTCTGCCCGTAAAGTCTTGCCATTCTGGAGATGCTTCAAAAATGCACCGCTGGTATTTTTTTCCCGTCAGGTGGGGTTCTCAAAAGCGTTTGAGTCGTACTTTTAAGAAATGCGGCTCGGCCGCTTTTGTGAATCTTGCTTGAAGGCAGAAAAAGCATCTCTGGAATGACGGGATTTTACGTGCAGACCGCTAGGAGGGTTAAATATCCTTCAAAATTTATTATGAAATCCGGATATATTCTATTACATATAAGAGGGACTTCTTAAATGAAGATTGCAAATCTTGCTGCTTGCATTTTAGTAGGTGGAAGATACAGATCAACTCTACCGATCAGCAAATAAAATATAACTTGAAAGTCTTGTTTTTATTTCACGTAATGTATTTATGAAGCCCTATTCTATCTATTTAGAAACGATTCTAACAAGGCACACTTTTCGTTTATTTTCTCCAAATCGGGTTTTCTTCCTACCTGCTAAAGAGGCACTTTGAACTAGAACAATGACTAAAAACAATATGAATGATCCAATCGAACATTGTATTAATAGTTAGTGAGATAGATAATATATTTTTACGAATTTTGAGTAAAGAATACTTAAAAGAGTCTAAATAATTTATATTTGGAGGTGTAGTACGTTTATATTACTCTATGTTGTATTTATTTTATGTTAAAATTGTTGTATTCTTAAGCAACACCGTGTTCATTTCATTATAATGGCTCTTCAATGGAAACTTAGCTAAATCTTGGTGATAGAGCCAAGTTGGCATCATTTTTGGTGACCATTTTAGCAAATTGGTGACCACGTTGATGAACATTTTTGGCGAGTTTGTAATCCTATGGATACTTCTGAAAATTAGTGTAGAAATCTACCAATGTCTCGATCTATGACCTTTGTAGAATTTTCTCGAAAGATCCTTTGGGCATATATAAATACAGAGTCATTCGTCGAAACTTGGTCAGTCTTGTTCTGACCGTTGAAGAGTAATATTAATTTGACCGGGAAAATTCGACCATCGATTAGCTATTGCTTCGTCTGTTGTGTAAGACGAGCTAGATGTGAATAATCTGTTACGTACTTGTATTTTAGACAATGATAGATGCGTCTGAGTGCTATTGAAGGTGTGAAAACATTCTGAGATTTATTCTGCGAATTTTGCTGCTGAATTCTGTTCTTCAAGGATTGGTTTCGACCCTAAATTACCATAATTCCTGAAGAGGTGTCTTGTTCTTTGCGATAGATTTGCATAAAATCCTCGAACACCAATCTACGTTACAACATATAGAGAGAGGCAGAAGAAATTACTAATGATTGTGGACGATATTGTCACATTGATTCGTGCCGGAGACACATTATCTTATTTTTTGGTATTCAAGATTACGGAAGCTTTTGGATTTTCAAGGTCAACGAGTTCCATCTCATTTAGATGAGTACAGATTGAGTGTTTTTACATTTAGTTTACGTTGTTTGTATATTACGTAGTCATTTCTGATGTTTAACGTGATAAAATTAACTCGTTCATATTTCTTGATTGTTACCGTATCGAGTTTGGTCCAATGGCTTTTCCAGCCTTGCTTCATTCGGTACACACTCTAACGAAACTAACTTTACCGAGATCTTCACTTCAACAAACATGAAGATGAGGTATCCCAACCAGATTTTTCAAACGTAGAAATCAGTCCACCATGGCTCAAGCAAAATGCATTTATGATAAGTGTTTTTATGCATTGATGTTGATCAGTGGTTTCGAATCTTTTTGTTGACTCTCCGAACATTAAAAACTATATCATGTTTCTGTTAACCCCAACCAAGAAAGAGAAGATTGTATTTTAATATTTAAAGTCCATCAGTAGATTATAGGTATTTTAACCCTCTAAGACCCATTAAGCCCAATCGTAAGGGTTATACACTCTTATCCATTTAGCACCCGAAATATGTTTATCATTAAATATCACATTCTTCTGTCTATTAACACTAAACTTCCCCCACTGACACTAGAAAAAGTAATAAAAATATTTCTTTACACCCCTAACCCTCTGGAATGTGGAATATTCCAGCATGAACAGGGCAGCTTTTTTGCTTAGGCACACTAGGTACGTGCTTAGGGTGCAAAAGTTTTGGGGGTGACAAAAATTGGAGGAAGGGAAAAGAGAAAAATTAAAATTACTGCGAAAATACCACCACCTATAAAATTTTGAAAGAAGTATTTCTGCCCTCAAGAGAATAAAGACTGAAATGAGATCTACTATGGAAATTGATTACAACAGTGTTTCTCAAACTATGGGGAGTGATAATCCTACGAGGGGGGGCACAAGCATATTAAAAAGTCAAAAACAAAGGATTATTAAAAAAAATTATTAATTTACTGAACAAAATACATTTGACTCAATAAAAAAATAACTACAAATTTACACTTTTAAATATATCAGAACTGCACAATTGTATTTTGTAATTAATTTAACAATACTAAGAACAAATTTAATAATTACCAGTGACCCAATGGGCTTGTCATATATAAAATTATATGCAAAAATTAACATTTATCTTGATAATTTATACAGTTTATAATTGATCCCTTAAATGCCGCTTTAAAATTAGGCCATTCGCTCCCCAATGCTACCATTTAACAAGCAGGCGAGCGTTTGTGGTGCATGGGGGAAGGGTTGAAAAGGAATAAATAAGCAAATTCTCTGAAATTAGTAAATCCTTCGCAAAAGATTGAACTTTTGGAAAGACGTAAACATACGTCCAGGACAATTAATTCACTGGCTCAGTGAGACGTTTATATACGCCGGTGGCACTTAAGAATTTAAAGTCGTATAGCGTGTCAAAGTATAGCATTATTGAATTCAATACATTGTTATTGTATGGAGGGGGGAAGCGCGGTGAAAATTATGATTGAATATTGGGTCGCCAATGTTGGAAGTTTGAGAAGCACTGGATTACAATGATGACATTAATGATTCAGCAATGAGTAAGGCTCTAAGAAAATCTTTGTTGTACTAGTAAAATAATGGTAACTGAACAAAGAATAAGGATGTCTAAAACTAAAAGATAGTAAAGCAATAAGCGATGATAATGAACGAGTTGAAAACAGTGAATACAATAATGTATACTCTATACTGTAATTGCAAAGGATTGCATTAATTTAGTGCACTAATTTACAAAAGGGTTGGTGAGTGGTCTGTGATGTCATAAGGTAAGAAATGAACATGAGTGACCAAACCATGTCATTATCCTTTCCTTATGGTTGCCATTCCAGGACATGGAGGGTCCATAGGAGTTGGACAATGGAAAGATTCTCCAAACAGCAAAAACGAAGAGAAAAGAGTAGGAGAGTTAAGAAAAAATTTCTTCTGAACCAAAACTGGCAAGGTAAGAACGGAAATAGAGGAGCGGGGGGGGCTCTGAAAACAGGCCCGCACATAACAATTTGAAGTACCTAGGGCAGGGGTGGCGAACCTTTATGGATCAACGTTCCAATTTTTTCCCAAAGAAATATCTAATTACGTATAGGCATGCCATCAAACAATTTTGACTTGTGTGATTGTTGGGAAAATAATAAAACTAATTACGAATAACACACAAAACTCTATTTACTACGAAAAAATACTTTTTGTGTTGTATGGTTATAAATGTTTTAGTTAATCGTGTAATTCACATTAAAGTAATATTAGTGTGACTTCTGTTGTTGCAGATAGGATGACAAATAACATGTATTGGAATTGTAAGATGTTACTTTTTGTAGTATGCTGAATTTGAGTCATCTACCAAACGGTTTCTAAGCAATTAATTATTTTTGCTGTGGTTAAACGTTTTTTGACAAGAGGGCTTGGGATTTGTTTCAAAATACCGTTTTGCAGATGATGTTCTGCATACCACTATTCCAGAACATAAAACACATACCGCTTTGTCGCATTTACTAATAATGTCATGTTTCTCGGCCCCCTTCCCAAATCTGTTGCACTTACTAACTTGCACTTTTTGTTCTTTTGCTGAACTAGCCATGTAAGACAACAGTTAAAAATCGTAAATATAACACAGGCAAACTTTAAAATACAGTATTGTGCATGAAATTGTTATGCATAGACAAACTTTACATCATAAGCAATTGTAGTCTACAACGTAACTAAGGCAAGACAATAACAAACGAGTGTGCTCCTCGATCACTCGCGTTTTTTCGTAATACTTTATAATGAACTTACAAAAATAAAATGCAAAATATTTTGATCACTAGCGTGCCACATATATTGTGTCGCCTGCCATTAATGGAACACGTGCCGCTGGTTCGCTATCTCTGGCCTATGGCATCGGGGAGGTTAAAAACCGAATTGAGCATGAATGTGCTAATTTGGTTTTAAAGGGTTAATTAATAGCCATTAAAGTAAAGATAGTTAAAGAGAAATATTGTGTTTCTCTTATTAATAGAATTTTATTATAAATATAATGTAACACACACATGCTCCTTTAATATAGCACTATAGTCCACGTTCACAATGTCAATCTACCATTGAATTATATTTAATGATTTAGATAAATTTCCTTGTGTGTGATTTTTTTTTACTACAAACTGTTGAAATCTAGATCTTTAGAAATTACCTCCAGTTGCATTTCATGTTCTGCGTTAATTTGTTTATGTACTTTGTTTTTGTTCTATAATGAGAGAGAAATATTTTTTTAACATAAATACTTTGTTAAGAATGACATTAGAATGTTTATAATTTCTGAGGAACTTCTGTGTATTCTGCAAATTTTCTACCTAAAACTTATGGGCTGTTCCTGCTTAAATTTAAATTTTGACATCGAATCGTTTGATATGCCAATAAATTATTTCTTTTTCTGATTTCCATTCATTTCTGTTCTACAAAATATTAGTTTACAGGTGTTTGGTTCTTTTTTTAAAAATTCTTTTTTATGAAAATACAGTTTTTCACAAGATGGAAAGAGGTAAAATATTGTATAATTTGTAACCCAATCGTCTAAATCCAATTTGCTCCCTTCTACTCCACTTACTTTTGCAAAAACATTACATTTACGTGTTCAAAATTGTTTTGTGGATCATAAGCAACAGAATAATCCCATTCTAGGTAGTACATGTAAAGAAAAAACATTTCCTGTATGTAATTTCCTTATTTATTATACTATAATTAAAGTTTTATTTGCACAGGAATAATGAATTTATTTTTTAATTTATTTTATCTAATTTATTTATTGAGTCCCCTCTTTTGGGACGTTGTTCCCTCGTTGGGAAAAACGGTTTTAGATATTTGAAGTCATTCAAATTCCATTGAGAACATGAATTTATTATAATTTTCTTCTACTTACAATCTTCTTTTTGAATTTTTATTTGGAATAGTAAACACCTGGGTATGATTCGTGGAACCCAGTTTGAAAACTGCTGGTGTAGACTGACTACTGGTGTTGCTCCTGGAAGCACTTCTCAGTGACAAACATCTGTGAAATGAGAAGTAGCGAGAGAGAGAGAGCGAGTAAGAGTAGTATTGTAAAACTCACAAATAAGGTACACGTGTTTTACCATATCGAAAGAGAAAAGGTGGAGAGGAACTTTTCTGGTATTATATGCAGAATTTCCCTTTAAGATCCATGACCATAGGCTAAATTCATGACGACACATGATAAAGACAATCACGTGTTCTCCATTGAATTCAAAACTGAATGACTTTTACTTGTTATTCTACTTGTAAAATCTAGATGCAAGTTCAAATTTGGTTCTTTGGTGAAGATGTTCAAATATTAAACCTTTATCTACTGACATCACTTATAAGACCACTCACTTTAAAATTACATAGAACAATCATTTTTACGAATATTCTGATGATACTTAGCAGAAACACATTTTTAGTTTCACTGTTCCAGTATACATGGTTACAGAGTTTTGTGATGAGTATTTTAGCGGGAAAGGCGAATAGTTTTAAGACTGAAGTTGCTTTTCCAACTGCCATTTCAATCGAATTGTCAAGATTGTCAATTTTGTTTCGCAAAAGAAGTCAAAGTCAAAATGTAAAAAAATGTCTTAGTTTATTATTTGTCAGTTAAGACGTTATAAAACTATTGGTCTATTTACTTCAAGTGAGAGCAATGGATATAATTGATTTTTTAGCTGAGTATTTTTTTAGTACTTAAAAGTACCACCAACACACTGGATATTAGAGAAAGCACTTGGTGTTTACTTTTCATCCGTGTAGTTTATTATTGTTTTTTTTTGTTGTGTTGCAGCGACATTACTGAAGTGTTAAAGAGCTATACTTGTTTGGGATTTCTTTTTATTGTTTCTTAACGTTTTTAAAAAAATTATGAAATTTTAATCTGACCTTGCTTTTTTTCACCACACGGTTAAATGTGTGAAATATCTTTTTTTTATTCAAAAATTAAAACCTAGTTTTTTGTTTGTAATTGAGATCTAAGAATGATAGAAGGTTTTTAAGGTGCCATAATTATTTTACTCTTCTTAAAATGTTTGGTAAAAAGAAGCTCTATCTTCAAGTGGGTTTGCATTTATTACTGAAACTACAACATGAAAGCAATGATGCACTAACATATGATTCTTCAGATAAAGTCCCAGAAAATTATCTGCTGTAATTTTCGTTACATTCTGAAAACGACGAACAGGAGACTAAACAAGACCCAAATTTCAGTTGTCCATGTTCAAAAAACACAGTATTTCCTGCCCCAGGATGCAGTGCTTTGAAAAAACATTCAATTGAAAACTCACTTAAAATGGACAACGTGTAATGTATTTCTGTGTATTATTGAAAAGAAAAACTGTTTCTTTGAATATCATCCAATTGAGTATATAAATCCTTCTTTTATGTATTAAAAAAAAAAGAGAGGGGACAAAATTTTTAAATTTCATACGAGTAACTTTCAATTATTTGCGCTGTAAATTATTAGTTCTCTCTAGTTATATATTTAGCATTTTTAAGGGTTAAGACTGAGTTAAAAAAGTCATTCGGACTTTTTGTATTAAGAGAATATTTTAGACCTTTCTGTACTGAGTCTACGTTAAAGTGCCAATTTAATTAATTAGCTGTAACAAATTTAATTTTCCATTGCTGAGTATTCTATTTATGTATGCTTCTTAATTTTCGATTTGGTGGCTCAATATATATATATATATATATATATATATATATATATTGTACGAAAAAAGTTGCAATAAATCATAATGAAATAGATAAGGGGTTAAGATTCTTCAAATGGTTTTTGAAAATTAAAAAGTAATACTTTCAATAATGTGTACTTTTCAATCAAGTGTATTTGATTCTCCTTTCCACGTTTTATTACGGCTTACAAATATATACCTTATAAAGGAATCAGCTGACTTCGGCAACAGTGAAGAACATGAGCTAATTGTCTGAAAATAGGTGATTTCCTTCATCGTATGACTATCCTATCACATAAAATTCATGAATTGATTGACTTTAAACAGGTGTTTGTCGTTGTCAAGTATATTTGACGTCACATGAATTTAGTTCCTGCATTTTAACCCTTTAACGCGTGGTGGTATCTCTCCGAAACCACTATTTTTTAAAAAATACCTCTAA
Organism: Trichonephila inaurata madagascariensis; assembly: GCA_019973955.1. Classification (NCBI taxonomy): domain Eukaryota; kingdom Metazoa; phylum Arthropoda; class Arachnida; order Araneae; family Nephilidae; genus Trichonephila; species Trichonephila inaurata. Next base: position 46,263 of record BMAV01009389.1, read on the forward strand.
ACGCGCAGTGGTATTTGAATGAAACCAATGGTTCTACTGATATATTTTATTTTTCATAGAAGATACTAGATGTCAGAACTTTACAAAAAACTCTTCTTTCTGTGAGAAAAATGCATCGTTTTAAAAACCTTTTTTGAACACTTTCAAAAAAAGTTTCTTTAGCAAATAAAAACAGATACATATTCAAAGTAAGTTATGTACATTTTTGCTGCATATGCTGTTCATAGCATAACTAATTTTTAGAATGATAAATTATAAAAAGAACTGCCTCATAATAAGTAATCTGAGTGGTGGTTTCATAGGAATACCACCGCGCGTTTAGAACCTGAAAACTGTCCGGCTTGTAGCACTCACGCGTAAGAGATATTCCTCCTTGTTTTTCTTTTTTTGACTCATGCAGTGAAGTAACTATAAATTTATGGGGGTTTTGCCATTGCTTTGGGGGAGGGGATTTTGTTTATATTGAAATGGTGATGTTTTTCTCGAATGGAAAATTTTTCTCTTCTCATTTACGTTCTTTTTATACTGAAGGGAGGTCGAATTTTTTTTCTTTCTTTTGGATGGTGAATATATGTTCTAATATAGCTGATACTATTTCTTTTAATATTATTTTTGCTTATCTCTTTCAATTAAATATGCTAATATTTTATCTTTTGAAGATAATTTTTATCAGTATTATTGCATGTTTTAATAATTTAATAATAAAGAAACAATGAAAAATCTGGCTATTGAAGTTGATTTCAATCACTTATAGTTATATTTTGTAATATTTAACATTTAAAATGTAATTTTAATACTTAATATTGCATGTTTTAGTAAATTTATTACAAAATATATAAAGAACAATCTTGCAAATCTGATCCAAATTATATATTGTTCATCCGAGAATTATGTCGTGAGTGCGCGGTGGTACTCCTATGAAACCAACTCCCCCCTCGAGGGGAATGTACTGTAATTTTTTAAAGGTATTATTTTCTCTGTTCTTAGGTTCTATATATATCATTTATTAATTTTATTTTGAAAAATTCAGCAAATTAATTTTTCCACGCGTCAAATGGTTAAAATGTATAGAAAATAAAACTTTTTAGTGTTGGTGAAGTGAAAACTTCTTTACGCCGGGCTTTGCTAAAGAGTTAATCTATATAAATTACTCATCTACATTCTACAATCGTGCTCGAGAGTTGGTGAAGCTTTCTTAGTTTTGAATTGAAAACTTTTTAGGTGCGTGTTTTTATAAATTTTTTTAAGTAAAAACTTCATAAACATTATATTTAGTGAACTTTTATTTTCTTTCTTTTAATATTACTGTCATGCTGCCCACTACCACTCAACTTCAGCGACTGAATTAGAAAAGGATAGCGCAAGTGAAAAAAAATATTTAAAAAATATTATTTTTATGTAGATCTTAATGATAAGAAGAAATTAAACATGGGATGAATCAGTAAAAGTGTGCCAAAAGAATTAAAATCCAAAGTTTCAGTGAATTTAACCCTGCACTCTCGCCCAAGGTATGACATACCCACCATCTAACTTCTTTCAATTCTCCTTCCAAGCTGCTTTTGGAAAATTAATAGTTTCTCGTGTAGCTGACTTTAACTTTTTAACTGTCATGCCCGAGACAATCTCGGACACAGCGCCGGTGTTCGAAAATGTCACGCCCGAGTGTTACTCGGGTTAATTTTTTTTGAGTGTATCGTATTGTTTTACCCGAATATATATCGGGAGACCTTTATTTCGGCTTCATCTATTTGTCAAACCTGACTGATTCTTCTGAAAAGTCAATGTGCGCTCAATTCAATAGATGTCAGCGCTTTACTGAATACTTCAAAGGTTAGAGGTTAGAAGTTCTTTGGTTCAATAAAATTTGACAATTTGTGTACCCAAATCATCAAAATAACTTGACAGTTAAGGTCATATCCTTCGAGGGTTCTTAGCTTGGAGGCGAATTCTAAATATATACTTTTGGATACCGCCTCTTCGGATATGTCATAACCTTCGAGTGAATCGTTGTTACAGTTGTGAATGCATGAGGAAGTTTTAAATTTTCCTTGTGCTATGGCATAATAATGTAGTTATGATGAAGAAATGTGATATTCAAGTACTTGAATAGGTACAGTATTTAATAGATATAGTACAATAGTATTTTCCGATGAAGAAATTCTCTTCTCGGTTATGATGAGGACAATCAAATGATGAAGAGTATAAAATCAATTATGATTCCCCCAGATTGATCCACATTTAGAAGAGGGAAACACTGTTCAAAATAAATGTTTTATATGTAGAGACACAAAAACATTTTGGAAGAACGCAAGGAGAACTGGTTAAAGGAGACAACTGGTTTACATCTTACCCACTTTCAAATGAACATTTGAAAAGAAAGAAAGAAACTATTGCTGGAACACTAAGAGAAAATAAAAAAGAAATTCCAAAATTTTGAATTTAAAGAATAGAGAAGTTTACTCCTATATGTTTAGTTCTTAAAAAATACAGATTTAAAAAAAAATTAAGATCCAGTGAAAGCATGCATTCATTCACGAAGAGATTAAAATAATGTATAAACAATGTACTGAATGTCCTTATAAAAAGAACAGAAAAACTAAATTTAAGAGTGAAAAATGTAATACACATACTGTATTTTATACTTTTCTTCCTTTTTAACTTTTGTATACAAATCTTATGGTAAAAAAACAGAATGTAAACACCCTTGGGAATGAGATACCCTTGGTCATTTTTTTCGTGTGGGTGATGCTGGGTTAATTAACAAGAAAGTTGCCATGACTTTGACTTATATTAGTGATGAAAACTAAGAGATTACTAGAAAATAAAAGCATTAATTGTGAAAAGTTACAATTCCTCGTCTTTTGTTTGCTTAGAATATCCTGAGAAAAGTAAACAGCTCTTGGGGTCTACATTTTCCTATCCTTGCATAGTTAACGGTGTTATGATGTTATAGGAATGATATAAACGGTACTTAAGTATTATCGCAACGGTATTGGCGATATTATAAAAAGGGATGTCCATGTTTGCAAATTTGGAAAGTTAGCTTAAACGTTGGCATTGTTACAATGGTACGTAAGTATCACATAACAAGTAATTTACATATAAGCATAATAATGGTTAATTATTTAAGCACTGATCTTTGCAGAAAATGGAGGAAGTAAAAAAAATCCACTGAAGGATATGGGAAAAAAAAAGAACTACGTAACGGCTGCATGCGAAAGTGTCGTAAAAAACCTAGTACATCCAAAAAACTGGATTCTCTTACCGGAATAAATCAGTGGCTTTCCCTTCTGTCATGTGGTTATAAGCATACACACATTTTTTTTAAATAGATATTTTTAATCTTAATGGAAACAATAAACCTATCAAAATTGATTTCAGGAATTATTTTAGAATGCAAATAATTGTAATAAAAAATAATGAAACATTTACCAACCAATTTTGAGACGAATTCAGGCACAATAGGCTTCCCCATTCTCCACAGTAAATTCACCAAAAAACTTGGATTAACGATATGAACATCCACAAAGTTGGCTGGGAAACATTCCTGTGTATAAAAAATTAGATTATTACTTAAACTACATAATTTATATAACTAAGTCATATTCACCCATAAGTCAGATATTATACTCATAAAACTGGACTGAGAAAATTGTGAATTTACTCTGGAAGAGGGAATTCCTTGATAATTTTTTACTGAAATCTAAAGTTAAATACTTTTATTTTAATTGTTAATTTTATGGGTTACATTCAATATATATAATTAAATGTGCTGGACATTAATATACACAGTATCGAGCCAGACATTATGAACATCCCCACATTTTTCAATGAACTCATCTGGATGACCTAGAGCATACGTTATTCAGTGAAAATGGTGTTTAATTGTTGTTGCAGAAAGTAAAGAAACATTCTTGAACTTTTGCGAGTGATGTGAAAGACTGGTGATCAAAGCGAATTGAAATAGGGGGCGATTGTAATGGCCCAAAGACAGGAAACTAGTGTATCCGAAACTACATGATTGGTAGGTTGCTTGCGATTTGCCATTGCTAGTATTTATGCAAAAAAGGTAAAAGACAGTAAAATCATCAGTAGACACCAAGCTGTACGTTCACCTTGTTTTGAAAGGAGAAAAACGTCATAGACCGTCTCTCATGGCAAATCAAAATCAGTGCCACACAATGGTTAAGATGACCCCCAATTTGATGTAGATCCAAATGCACGTTTTTCGAAACTTACAGTCAAGTGAACGTGATTGGATAGGGAACTCCACAGCAGACGTCCCATTCATGTAACTTTGTTGATCAAGCGTCATTATCAACTACGCCTACAATAGATCGAGAAACATCGAGAATCGACAACGGAAAAGTTAGTTTAAATAACTATTTCTCCTTCATCACGTTGATGGTTATATCGGTATGTTTCATCTTCCAGGAGAAAAATTGCTCTCTCCTATCATAGACAGGTTGGTTTTGGCGGTCTTTTGCCTTCAGGTTGCTCTCAAGGGTGAATCTGCAACCTTTAGACGATAGGAAATAAAATGAAAGTTGTGGACCATCTAAACATTACTGCACATTAGTTGCCTCTTTATTTGGTTTCAATTTACCGAAATAAAAAAAAATGAATGTTCCAGCAGGAAAACGTTCAATGTCCCAAGTATCGAATTATGCGGAAATGTAATTAGAATCCCTCATTACACTTCTCGACCCATTCCAATATAATTATTCTGCAATGTAATTAGAATCCATTATTATGCTCCTCGGCCCATTCCAACTTAATTATTTTGGAATGTAATTAGAATCCATCATTATGCTCCTCGACCTATTCCAATATATTTATTCTGGAATGTAATTAGAATCCATCATTATGCTCCTCGACCCATTCCAACAAAATTATGCTGGAATGTAATTGAAATTCATCATTATGCTTCTCAACCAAATTCAACATAATTATTCTGGAATGTAATTAGAATTCATCTTTATACTCCTCGATCCATTCCAATATAATTATTCTGAAATGTAATTAGAATCCATCATTATGCTTCTCGACCCATTCCAACATAAATATGAGGGAATGTAATTGGAATTCATGATTATGCTTCTCAACCCATTTCAACATAATTATGCTGGAATGTAATTGGAATCCATCATTATGCTCTTCGACCCTTTCCAATATAATTATGGTGGAATGTAATTGGAATCCAGCATTATGCTCGAATCATTTTAACATAACTCGAGACTAGGACAGCGTTTCTCAAACTGTGGGGCGAGAGCATATTGAAAAGTCGAAAACAAAAGATTATTTTAAAAAATATATTAATTTACCGAAAGTAAACAAACAAAATACATTCTAACATAATAAAAAATAAAATACACATTTACACTAATATTTTACACTTATAAATGTATTAGTGCTGCACAATGTATTTCATTGTTAATTTAACAATACTAAGTTAAGAACAAGTTCATTAATTACCAGTGACCCCATGAGCTTGTTATGTATGTAATTAAAAATAAAAATGTACATTTATCTTGATAATTTGTGCGGCTTATAATTAATCCTTTAACTGCCGATTAAAAGTTTCGTGATTCGCTTACCAATGCCAACTGTTTCCACGTTGGCGCGCCTATGTGATCTATTTGGGGGAGGGATAAAGAAGCAAAAAAATCTGAAATAAGTAAATCCTTCGTAAAACATTGTCAAGGTCCTTCAATGGCATTCCAAAGCCTTCGGAATAATTTTATGAATAGCAATGCACAGAAATGATCGTACTTTGAAAACATGTATACATACGTCCGGGCATATAAACGCTTTGGCTTAGCGAGACATTTATGTACGCCGGGGTTGATAAAGAGGTTTAAGTCGTATCGTAGTTTTAGCGTTAAAGTATAGTATTATTGAATTCAATACATTGTTATTGTATGAGGGGGGGGGCGATGAAAATTAGGATTGAATATTGGGTAGCGAATATTGCAACTTTGAGAAGCACTAGGCTAGGGATATAGGATGTTCTTCTGCTGGAACAATCATTTTCTAATTGGGTAGATAGAGGCCAAGTACGGATGAAACTGGTCCGCAATTATGTTTAGATGATTCTCAGCTTTCATTAATATGATAGATCAAATTTAGGCTTTCATAGAAAAACAGCTTAACATCTAACGCCTTCATATTGAAATATCTTGATTCTGCGAGATTACTGCTTGAATATTTGGTACATCCTTCCTCTAGTCATTTACGGAAATTTTGTGGCATCCATTCCAAGGCGAGCTGCAACTGTTTTGCAGGTCAGTTTTTAAGTAGATGTTTATAATGTTTTAGCTCGTAGTGTAAATACTATATTTTCATCCTAAATAATGTAATTCACAAACATTTCATAAACTTCTTTTTGTGAAACTAATGAAATATTTTAATAAATGCTGATTATAAAAGCATCATTTAATTTACGAAATATTCATCTTCAATTTCCCTTTTTCAATCTTTAAATCCAAAAGTAATGCTTTATAGAATATTTTATGTCAACATACAAGTTTCGAGATATTTCTGAACAAAATATTTTACAATTTCATTTATTGAATCTATAAGTTTAAAAAAATATAAAAAAAATAATAAAAAATTGCATTTTAATGTAAAAAGTAGAAAACTACTTACAGGAATTGATGGCAAAACTTTAAAAGATAATTTATTACAAAATAAATAAATAAATAAATAAAATGGTTGTTTCAGATTTCATTATCAGTTTGTACACTTTGCACGGGAAATATTTATTGATTAAATATTTCCCGGGATAAGCTTTTAAATACAACCATAGTTTAAAAAGGAAGTAAGGCTTTTTTATAAATGTTAACACAAACCCCATCGATTGAAATCGTTTCATGAAGATTGTTAAACAATTTGTATCACTATTTGTAAAAGAACACTATTTTATACAGATTCATTCTAAAATCAAGAGGAGAGTTTAAAGGCTGCATAGCTCACTAAAATAATTATTTTGGCTTAGGAGTGTATTAGTGGAAGTGATACGTAGAAAAAATAAAAAAAACAGAACTATGATGTAAAATAGAATCACATTTTTACTTACAACTCTGAGCGAAAATACATCTCTACTGCAATTTTTAAAATGAATGTGTGAAACTATGGCGACGAGAAACAATGTTTTTGATTCGGAATGTCAGTCCTCAAAGGCAATAAGGGGTGTCCAGATATTGCTCTGAAGAGAAACTTCATCTACATTTGTGTTTTTGCCATGATTGGTTACTTTAAAATTGTTGAAAATTCAAAAACGATCTAATGTACGGTTTCTATCCACAATAACTTCCATGGCAGTTTTGTGGTGTGAGGTATTGAGCACTGTGTGTGCGTCTAGTCCAGCATAAATTCGAAAATAAAAAATGAAAAATACTAATTTAATGAAAGGAATTAGAGCAAAATACATTCTGAGATAATAAACAATACACATTTATACAATAAATAGGATACTTATAAATGTATCAGTACTGCACTATGTATTTGATCATTAATTCATCAATATTAAGTTAAGGACAAGGTGAATAATTAATAATGACCCTATTGGTTTGTCACATACAAAACTGTATGCACAATTTAATACTTATCTTGATAATTTGTGCAGTTTATAATTAAAGTCATACTGTAGCTTTAGCGTCAAAGTATTATTGAATTGAGTACATTTTTATTGTATGAAGGGGGGCTGAATGATTGAAAATTGTGTGTGGGTCGCCAACATTGAAAGTTTGAGAAGCACTGGTCTAGTCCGATGATTACTTCAATCTCCAAATTGTTTCATTATGGATTAATTTTTACGAGATCATTTTAAGTCCCCCCATATGTGAGGCTCCAGTTTACTCTGTAAGAAAACTTCTTTTGAAGCTCTCCATTCGGATTGCACACCAACTAGAACTACAGGGCATTTTGAGACTTCTAATCAGTCAATCACACTCAATCGACTACACCCAACTTGTGTTATTGTTAATAGTAATGCTTTTAAGTATTTTTTTAAATATTGCTGCAATGGTTAATTCTGAGACGATGCTGTAAGTAAGCGATATTCCCCTTTCATGTGTGACTTCTACGCTAACTTATATGAGGAATGTTCTAAAAGTAAGACCTGCCATTTTTCTTTTGAAACGAAGATGTGTGGGGGATACTACAGGTGAGAAAATCAGTTACCATAACAACCATATCCGTTGCTGGCTCAACAATCGAATTAATGTTAGTGTAAGAAGACTGGCTCATTCACTGATCTCCAAAGAAGGGTAGCAGCAGACTGGCATGCCTGAGGTCATTTTAGTACAAATACCGATGGCAGATAGACATATGCGGACAATATGGTCTCTAATGCAGCTCTTCTCAAACTGTGGGGCGCGCCCCCCTAGGGTACGTGATAACCCCAGAAGGGGGGCGCGAGCATATTGGAAAGTCGAAAGCAAAATATTATTTCAAAACATTATTAATTTTTTGAAAGTAAAACGAACAAAATGCATTCTGTAATAATGAAAAAAAAATACATTTGCCCTGATATAATACACTTATAAATGTATCAGTACTGCACAATGGACTTTATAATTATCTAAGCAATACTAAGTTAAGAGCAAGTTTAATAATTACCAGTGACCGCACCGTTGGTCATATATAAAATTACATGAAGAAATTAACACTTATCCCTGGATCATTTGCACGTCTTATACTTAATCCCTTAGCTGCAGATTAAAAGTTACGTGATTCACTCTTCAATGCCACCATTTTGCATGTATGCACGCGTATGTGGTGTATTTGGGGGGCAGGGAGAAGGGGAAAATATATAAGAAAATCCTCTGTGTGAAATAAGTAAATCCTTCTCAAACAATATTGAGGTCATTTTATTGCATTCCAAAGACTTCGGAATAATTTTATGGATAGACGTGAACATATTTCGGAAAGACGTATATATACGTCTGGGAAAATTTAAGAACTGGCTGAGCGAGACGTTTATATATGCCGGTTTCAAAGAGGTTAAAGTCGTATTGTAGCTTTAGACTCAAAGTATCGTATTATCGAATTCAACACATCGTTATTGCATGGAGGGGGGCGCAATGAAAATTGCGATTGGATATTGGGTCGCAAGTATTGAAAGTTTGAGAAGCACTGCTCTAATGGAAGTGAGTGCTGGTATCCATTAAGAATGAAAACGTTCAACTAGTTTGAACGCCAACCTTGAATGACTATAGACTGTGCTGTAGTTGTAGTTTCTGGTGTTACCTGATCGACGGTGTCAGATTGAAACCCATGAAATTCATCATAGAAAGGGGCTATTTTTTACGTCTGTTCTTAGCTGTATCTTTTAGCACCATGCAGATTACAGTACATTTTGGCTCTAATGGACGATTTACAACTCATATCTCATGAAATGGTTGGTCACTGGTGTTTCATGAAAGAAAGGATATGGTCGAAGTGAATGACCTTCCATCACTACAAATTTAAACACCATTTCAAGCTTTTCAAAAATTATTTGCATTCCAGGGCACCAGAATGGTTTAAAGTCGGTGATTCTCAAAGTTTTCATATTCGCAATCCAATATTCAATCATAAATTTCATCGCGCTCCCCTCATGCAATAACAATGTATTGAATTCAATAATATACTTTGACGCTAAAACTACTATACGACTTTTCTAAAGCATATATAAACATCTCGCTAAGCAAACGACCAGACGTATATAAACGTCCTTCCAAAGAATGATCTTTTCTGCGCACTGCTAACCATAAAATTTTTCCTAAGGCTTTGGAATGCAATAAAGGACCTTGACAATATTTGCGAAGGATTTACTTGTTTCAGATTATTTGCTTCTTTATTTCTTCTCTCACCCCTCAATGCATCACACACACGCTCCTACGTGGAAAGCTGTTGACATTGTGAAGCGAATTGCGTAACTTTCAATCGACAGTTAATGGATTAATTATTAACCGTACAAATTACCAAAATAAGTGTTATTTTTTGTGTGTATTTTTATATATTTCAAGCCAATGGCGTCACTGGTAATTATTAAATTTTTTCTTAACTTAGTATTGTTAAATTAATTATAAAATAAATTGTATAGCACTGATACATTTATAAGTGTAAATGTGTATTTTATTTTTTATTATGTCAGAATGTATTTTGTTTGTTTACTTTCAGTAAATCAATAATTTTTTTAAATAGTCACGCATCCCAAGGGGGGGGGGCGGACCCCACAGTTTGAGAAACACTGTTTTAAGTGATTGCCCGCTATGACAACTGCCTCAATGTCGGTGGTGGGAATATCAAAAAAAGTGCAAGGTGCATAATCCATGATGCCAATGTTTGGTTTGAAAATAAAGTTTCCGTGAAAAAAAAATGATGAAATATGCATCGTACATTCCTAATAAAACCATAGGGTTATTTATGCAATCTGCATCATCCCTGAAAGTTTGTGTCCTAAAATTTCATAGTTATTCTATTTTTTAAAGTGATATAAGAAAACATAAAATGTTGTAGTAAATAAATTATTGTAACTTACTATAGCTACGTGATATAAAAGCAGAATATTCTGTGGAGTACAATATTTCAAGTGTCTCAGTCCAGTGTCTTTACAATCAATGATTGACTTGATTCCTGTTACTTGTGACAGTGGATAACGAATTGCTTGAAGGTTCATTAAGAAAGCTATTCGAGCAAAATCATGAAATGATAGTTCTTCTGGATTCCATTGGCCTGTAAAAACATTATACAACTCATAAAATGGGTTTTATGTAATCTATGATATTTTAAACATTCTGTTAAATTTAAGGTATACGACTACGTTCGGAACAGTGATTTTGCAAAAGCGTATAAATGGATAATATTTATGATATTTAGTGTCACTTAGATTTGAAAATTTATATAAAACTGTTTTAAGGATAGTATTACAATAAAAAATTATTTAAGTATAATATTTTAGCTAAAAATTAACTTAGAATAAACTTTTTTCAAAATGTTCTCCTTTTGTGAAAAAGGCTTCTATTATAATAATATTTTGCCTGTATGTAGCTGAGACATCTGTAGACGCTCAACTAGAATTTTTGAAATATATAACTTAGAAGTGGGTTTATCCGAGTCGTACGACAACAGAGGGGAGAAATTTTAAGACAAAAACGCCGATAATTATTGCAAATGATTGTAACTCTGAAAATAATATGAATTTTTCAAAAATCATAGTTGAGCCTCTATGCAGGTCTGAGCTATATGCAGGCAAAATATTATTATAATAGAAGCATTTTTCTCGAAAGGAGAACCTTTTGAAAAAAGTTTATACTAAGGTTATTTTTAGCCAAAATATTGTATTTAAATAACTTTTTTGCCAAAATGTCCTTAAAACAATTTTATACATGTGTCCTGACCTAAGTAAAACTGAATATCATGAAAATTATCCATTTATGTGCCTTCTTAAAATCACGGTTCCGAACGTAGTTGGATACCTTAAAGCTCAGACTTTCGTTTTCTTTTATGTTTCGTTTTATTTAATTAGAATTATTTTTTCAACTATCACTTTAATTTCAAATTTTGTTAATAATATAAATTATTTCGAACAAATTATTTTTTTAAGATAAAAATATTTTAAATAATTTACTGTGAGAAATACAAAGGTGAAATACAATAAAATCATACAGCTAATGTAAGTAATATTATAATTATAGTGATGCTGTTATAAAAATCCTTGCAATACAAAATTGAACTAATATTTTAGGACTAAAAAATATATTTAAGTATTCTAAGAAACAAGAAATAATATCATCTATTTTCTTCTTACTTCTATCTGCATCAACTTTCCCTTTACTTATTGATCGGCAACTAAATGGCTCTTTCCGCTCTTTTAATGGAAAATTCTTTTTGTTCCAGAGTTAAGATGGCACTCCTTCTTAAGAGGACACCACTCCTTATCTTTGTAAGATGCCTTTGATGTAATCTGAAATGAGTGTTTTCTGCATGTTTTTTGTGTTGTGGAGCTAAAAGAGTGTTAATTATTTGCTCTTTTATACATAAAAGACATTGTTTTGCCCCAAAATAATATCATCTGAGAAGGACCACAAATAATATATACAGGGATGAATACAAAATTCTTAATACTTTCTTAGGATTTATGGACAAATATTCAATACTCTCTTAGTTCCACAACTCAACAGAGGACACGAAGCATACATAAAATACTCATTTCAGAACACATCAACAGCTTCTCACAAACCAAAAAAGCGGTTTCCTCACCAGAACTCGCTCAATCTTTTTTGACCTTCGATTTTGATGTATGCCCAATTTTGGGATTTGCTGCTAAAATTCAAATCGACAGGACACATACCAGGAAAACCCCTTAAGGTATCCAACTACGTTTGGAACCGTGATTTATAAAAAGCGCATAAATGGATACTTTTCATGATATTTAGTATCACTTGGATTATACTACATGTATAAAATTGTTTTAAGGACATTGTGACAAAAAAAATTATTTAAATACAATATTTAGGCAAAAAATTAACTTAGAATATCCTTTTTTCAAAATGTTCTCCTTTTGTGAAAACTGCTTCTATTATAATAATATTTTGCTAGTATATAGTTCATACCTCTGTACAGAGGCTCAAATATGATTCTTGAAACATTTACATTTTTTTCAGAGTTACAACCCATTGAAATAGTTACCTGCACTTTTTCTTAAAATTTCTCCCCTGTGTTGTCGTACAACATGGATAAGCCTACTTCTAAGTTATATTTTTCAAACATTCTAGTTGAGCCTCTGTACAAAGGTCTGACCTATACACTGGCAAATTATTATTATAATAGAAGCAATTTTCACAAAAGGAGAACATTTTGAAAATGGATCATTCTATGTTCATTTTTTGTCAAAATATTGTACTTAAATAAATTTTTTTTTGCAATACTATTCTTAAAAGAATTTTATACACCTTTTCTAATCAAAGTGACACTAAATATTATAAATATTATCCATTTATACGCTTTGCAAAATCACGGTTCCGAACGTAGTCGGATACCTTAAGGAAAATTCTCTGTGCGAATAGTACATGGAAAATGCAGATCTTAGGACTATAATTAAATACAAAACTGTCCGATAATTCATACAGAAGCTGTCGAAA